>JAESUZ010004646.1:0-29288 GCA_017311185.1 Proteles cristata cristata | reverse complement strand
AAAACCTATGAGGTTGCCTCTCAGGCACAGGATCGGAGGTGGGGAAAGCAGGGGCAAAGACCACTCACTGCATTTCATCCTAAACTCCTCTGTACTATTTAATTTGCTACCAGATATACAAGTTAATTTGATTAAAAGGCAAAAATAGCTTAAAGCAGGATATAGGCTTATCTATATCCTATAATTTTAACCATAAAAAAGAAATACATAGGACAAACAGACTTGAAGGAAATGTATCAAAACATTAACAAAGTGGTTGCTTCTGGGTAGTTGGATCATGGGTGGTTTCTTCTTTACACTTTCCTCTATTTTCCGTATTTTCCCACTTTTCTATTTTGCTAATCAGCCAGAAACTATATGAAAAAATACAATCAGAAAATAGGCCTTAAAAAAGAAAAAAGTAACATTTGCTGACTGGCTCACTGAGAGAATACTTTCTAGGATTATTCTGTCACCCTTGTCCCCCAACTCCAAGCTAATAGCAGAAAAGCCAAAATAAGGATGGGTGGGGCCAGCAGGCCCTTTCCTTCCTAGGGAACGATGGGTAACTGAGATGCCAGCATCCTCTGCAATAGACTGCTGCAGTAACGGCTTTCAATTTGCTCACACCTCTCTGTAGCACAGGAGGATTCTGCAGCTCCCCCTCTCTCAAGAGATGTAATGTATTTCTCCAACCCTGGAATTGAGGCTTGACTATGTAACTTGCTTTGGACAGTGGGACAAGGGAAAACATGACACAGGCAGAGGCTTGAAAAGTGCTTGTAAACTGGGGCTTTCCTTCTCTTGCTACTGGACATGCTTCTGCTATCCTGTGAAAAAGCTCAGGCTTGCTTCCTGGTGGACCAGGAGAGACCACATGGGAAGAGGCCCTAGCCACCCCAAATTAGGTCTAGACCCCTGAGGAATATCTTTATAGACCATCTAGCCTCAGCCAACCCAGTCCAGACTAGGACAATAGCTTAGCCAACCTACAGAATCATGAGAAATGATCAGCTGTTATTGTTCTGAGCCACTAAGTTCTGGGTAGCAAAAGCTAACTGAAACAGCATCCACTGTGAAAACCACTCAACCAATGAAATGAGTAGAATTACCATCTAAATCCCATGTTCAACTCAATGACCATTCTAGTTTCCTTCCTCAGAGCTGGCCTCTCAGCCAGTATAAGTGACAGTCTAAGGAGTCTTGTGGCTTGTACAGTTAGGCGGTCAGCAGAATTTCCTTCATTTGACAACCTTATTACCAAAGGTCTGGGATGATAGTAGCAGAATGTTCTCAGAAGTCTCAGACTGCTTGTTGGAATCTGCTGAAGTTCTTCTTTTTTAAAGTTTATTTATTTTGAGAGAAAGAGAGAGTGTTCACGAGAGCATGAGTTGGGGAGGGGAAGAGAGAGAGAGGGAGAGAGAGAATCCCAAGCAGGCTCTGCACTGTTATCACAGAGCCTCACGGGCGCTGGAACTCACTAACAGTGAGATCGTGACCTGAACCTAAGTCAAAGTCAATGCTTAAACAACTGAGCTACTCAGGTGCCCCTCAAAGTATTCTTTTCATCTCAAGCCATGTAATATCAGAAGCAACATGCTTCATTACCTCTGGCTATGCTGAACTGAGTGCATGAAATGTGTCTTATCGATCATTTTTAATCCAGCCCCTAACACAGTACCTAGCACACGGGTGATACGCAACAAATGTTTGCTGAATAAACAAATGAATGACTGAATCATATCTTCTTATGTTAAATATCCCAACTACCCCAGCCTATTTTCCCCAAACCATACCTACAGAGTTTAAGGACAGAATACTGGATCACCTTTAGGACTCCATGGAGCATCATCTGAATTCTTCTTTTTCTTGGGTCGAGATTTCAAAGCAGGGTCATCATCATCAGACTCCAGGGAAGGATAAACTGCAGTGAGAGGGAAAAGCAAGGTAAACTGAGATTTCATCCAGAAGGGTGAAGACAGAAGGATACCTACATCTCAGCTCCTCCCACTCTCCTACCAGTAGACCTTTTACTTATCTATACACAAAGGCAGGAACCCCTGAATGTGCCAAATACTTTTCATGCCTTTCTACCTTTGTACATTTGCTGCAAATGTCCTCCAAGCATCACCAATTGTGATTCATTCTCAACATCCATTTAGTGAGTAACCTCATGAGTTACTTTACTGAGGTGCAAAATTTGGCTCCAGATTCACTTCCTAAAGAAGCCTTCCTTGTCCCTCAATCTGATTCAGATACCTCCTCAATTCTCCAGAGTATCCTGAGTATACCTCTATTGGAGTTATTTGCTATACAGTATTTAAGAGTTGGTAAGTAAATAGGTCAACCCCAATTTACCCTGAGGGCAAGTATATGTATTATTTGATTTCAAACTAAGGAAGCCTAACACAATGCAGAGTAGGTAATCAATAAGTGTTGGCTGAAATGGAAAAAGAAATGCTATACACATTATTTACAGAAAGAGAACAAAAAGACCACCTGGGCTGAGTGGGAACTCAACTGGCAAAAAGATTACTGGAACAGAATGATCTGAATGACAAAATACACATATACAAGTATCTCATCCTATATACATACATACAAATGTCCCCCATACTCTCCTCATAAACCACATGTAACACCTATAGGTTTAATGGGAAAATGGTCTAGACAGATCCTACTGATGAAGTCAACTCTGTTGCTACTGCTGCTAAAACCAAAAAGAAGCAAAGTAAACATGAAACTTCTTCCTAATGATCCTACTCAGACTTCTTCTAACGACCAGCTTCAAATTTCTATAGAATTCTACTTCATCAGAGGAATCGAGTCTTGTACTTCCTTCTAGTGGGACCTCTTTTTTGTAACTATATGAGATCATGGATGTTAGCTAAATAAACTGTGGTAATTATTTCACAGTATGTGTAAGTCAAGTCATTATACTGTATACTTTATTTTATTTTATTTTAAATGTTTTATTTATTTCTAGGAGAGAAAGAGAGAGAGACAGCATGAGCAGGGGAGGGTCAGAGAGAGGAGTCACAGACTGAAACAGGCTCCAGGCTCTGAGCTGGCAGTCAGCACAGAGCCTGACGCGGGGCTCGAACCCATGGACCGCGAGATCATGACCTAGCGAAAGTCGGACTTTTAACTGACTAAGCCACCCAGGCGCCCCTGTATACTTTAATTTAAAAAAAAAATATATTCATTTTGAGAGACAGACAGACAGACAGATACAGTGTGAACAGGGGAGGGTCAGAGAGAGAGAGGGAGACACAGAATCTGAAACAGGCTCCAGGCTCTGAGCTAGCTGTCAGCACAGAGCCCGATGCGGGGCTCGAGCCCTTGAATTGTGAGATCATGACCTGAGCCGAAGTTGGACACCCAACCGACTGAGCCACCCAGGCGCCCCTATACTATATACTTTAAACTTACACATTCTGTATGTCAATTATTTCTCAATAAAACTAAAAAAAAATAAAGAAAAATATTATGTTTTAAAATTATATAAAACATAAAATTAAATTCATTTAAGTTTAATGATAAAAATATATTTTCTAGTTCCTAAAAATGGAAAGCTGATAAAATACACACATTAATAAAATGAAAAGACAGGATCATCTCAGTTGATGCAAGAAAAGAATTTGGCAAAATCCAATACTCATTCAAGATAAAAACACTCAGAAAACTAGAAATAAAAGGGCATTTCCTCAATACAATAAAAGACATTTATGAAAAACCACAACTGACATCATACTCAAAAGTGAAAGACTAAAAACTTCCTCTGAAGATCAAGAATGTGACAAATATGCCCACTTTCACCAATTCTATTCAACACTGTATTGGAAGTTCTATCCAGAACACTTAGGCAAGAAAAAGAAATAAAAGGCATCAAATTAGGAGTGCTGATGCATAGGAGCACATGTACCCCAATGGTCATAGCAGCACTCTCAACAATAGCCAAAACATGGAAAGAGCCTATGCGTCCACCAACTGACGAATGATTCAAGAAGATGTGGTTCATCTATACAATGGAATACTACATGGCAATGAGAAATGAAATCTGGCCATTTGTAGCAACATGGATGGAACTTCAGGGTGTTATGGTGAGCGAGATAAGACAGGCAGAGAAGGACAGATACCATATGTTTGCACGTATAGGTGGATTAGGAGGAACATAATGGAGGACCACGGGGGACAAGAAGGGGGAAAATAGTTGGGGAGAGGGAGGGAGGCAAATCATGAGAGACTCTTGAATGTTGAGAACAAACTGATGGCTGATGGGGGTGGGAGAGAGGGGAAGGGGGATGATGGGCATGGAAGAGGGCTTTTGTGGGGATGAGCACTGGGTGTTATATGGAAATCAACTTGACAATAAATTATTCAAGAAAAAAACCCAAAACCAAAAACAAACAAAAAAAGCCATCAAATTAAAGAAATTAAGAAAACTCTATTTGTAGATGTCTTTGTACTTTGACTATGTATAGAAAAATCCTAAAGAATCTTCAAAAAACTATTAGAGCTAATAATAGAAATTAGTAACATTGAAGGACATAAGATTAATGTAAAAATCAATTGTTTCTATAAGAACACTATGTAAAGAAAATTAAGAGAACAATTCCATGTACAAGAGCATCAAAAAGAATAAAGCAAATAAGAATAAATTTTAATCAAGGAGGTAGGAGAAATATAATGAAAACTATAAAACATTACTGAAAGAAATTAAAGAAGACCTAAATAAATGAAAAAAACAGCCTATGTTCATAGGTTGAATGTCTTAATTTTGTTAAGAAGGCAATAATATCCAAAGCATTCTACAAATTCAATGCAATTCCTATCAAAATACCAATGGCATTTTTTGCAGAAATGGAAAAGTTGATCCTAAAATTCCAGTGGAATTTTATGGGACCTGGAATAGCCAAAACAATCTTGAAAAAGAACGGAGTGATGGAATAGAACTACGAGTCCGGAAAGAAACCCAAACATCTATACTCAATTGAATTTTGAAAAGGGTACCAAGAATATTCTATGGGGACAAGACAGTCTCTTTAAAAACTAGTGTTATGCATACAGGCCAATACCCTTGAGAATACAGATGCAAAAATCTTCAACAAGATACTTGCAAATCGAATCCACCAACACATAAAAAGAATTATCCACCAAGATCAGGTGGGATTCATTCCTGGGTTACAGGGCTGCTTCAATATTCGCAAATCAATCAATGTGATACATCACATCAACAAAAGAAAAGATAAAAACCATACGATCCTGTCGATAGATGCAGAAAAAGCATTTGACAAAATACAACATCCCTTCTTAATAAAGACCCTCGAGAAAGTTGGGATAGAAGGAACTTACTTAAACATCATAAAAGCCATCTATGAGAAGCCCTCAGCTAACATCATCCTCAACAGGGAAAAACTGAAAACTTTCCCCCTGAGATCGGGAACACGACAGGGATGTCCACTCTCACCACTGTTGTTTAACATAGTGCTGGAAGTCCTAGCATCAGCCATCAGACAACAAAAGGAAATCAAAGGCATCAAAATCGGCAAAGAGGAAGTCAAACTTTCACTCTTCGCAGATGACATGATACTCTACATAGAAAACCCGACAGACTCCACCAGAAGCCTCCTAGAACTGATCCAAGAATTCAGCCAAGTTGCAGGGTACAAAATCAATGTGCAGAAATCGGTTGCATTTTTAAACACCAACAATGAAGCAACAGA
Source organism: Proteles cristata cristata (assembly GCA_017311185.1). NCBI lineage: Eukaryota > Metazoa > Chordata > Mammalia > Carnivora > Hyaenidae > Proteles > Proteles cristata. The sequence continues at coordinate 23,583 of JAESUZ010004646.1, read as the reverse complement.
AAGAGAAATCAAGAAACTGATCCCATTCACAATTGCACAAAAAACCATAAAATACCTCGGAATAAAACTAACCAAGGATACAAGAGATCTGTATGATGAAAACCATAGAAAACTTATGAAGGAAATTGAAGAAGACACAAAGAAATGGAAAAACATTCCATTCTCATGGATAGGAAGAATAAATATGGTTAAGATGTCATTACTACCCAAAGCTATCTACACATTCAATGCAATTCCAATCAAAACTGCACCAGCATACTTCTCAAAACTAGAACAAACTATCCAAAAATTTGTATGGAACCACAAAAGACCCCGAATAGCCAAAGTAATCCTGAAAAATAAAACCAAAACAGGAGGCATCACCATCCCAGACTTTAGCCTCTACTACAAAGCTGTCATCATCAAGGCAGTATGGTATTGGCACAAAAACAGACACAAAGACCAATGGAATAGAATTGAGAACTCAGAAGTGGACCCAAAAGTGTACAGCCAACTAATCTTTGACAAAGCAGGAAAGAATATCCAATGGAAAAAAGACAGCCTTTTTAACAGATGGTGTTGGGAGAACTGGACAGCAACATGCAGAAGAATGAAACTAGATCATTTTTCTCACACCATACACAAAATAAACTCAAAATGGATAAAGGACCTGAATGTGAGACAGGAAACCATCAACACCCTAGAGGAGAAAGCAGGAAACAACCTCCTTGACCACCACCACAGCAACTTCTTACTCGACACATCCCCAAAAGCAAGGGAATCAAGAGCAAAAATAAACGATTGGGACCTCATCAAGATCAAAAGCTTCTGAACAGCAAAGGAAACAACCCAGAAAATTAATAGGCAACCAATGGAATGGGAAAAGATAGTTGCAAATGACATATCAGATAAAGGGTTGATATCCAGAATCTACAAGGAACTCACCAAACTTCACACCCGAAAAACAAACAACCCAGTGAAGAAATGGGCAGAAGATATGAACAGACACTTCTCCAAAGAGGACATCCAGATAGCCAACAGACACATGAAACGATGCTCAGCATCGCTCCTCATCAGGGAAATACACATCAAAACCACACTGAGATACCACCTCACACCAGTCAGAGTGGCTAAAATGAGCCAATCAGAGAACTCTAGATGCTGGCGAGGATGTGGAGAAACGGGCACCCTCCTGCACTGTTGGTGGGAATGTAAACTGGTACAGCCCCTCTGGAAAACAGTGTGGAGGTTCCTCAGGAAACTAACAATAGAACTCCCTATGACCCAGCAATAGCACTGCTAGGAATTTACCCAAGGGATACAGAAATGTTGATGCATAGGAGCACATGTACCCCAATGTTCATAGCAGCACTCTCCACAATAGCTAAAACATGGAAAGAGCCTAAGTGTCCATCAACAGATGAATGGATCGAGAAGATGTGGTTTATCTATACCATGGAATACTACATGGCAATGAGAAACAATGAAATCTAGCCATGTGTAGCAACATGGATGGGCCTTGAGGGCGTTATGCTGAACAAAATAAGTCAGGCAGAGAAGGACAAATATCATATGTGTGCACGTATAGGAGGATTAGGAGGAACTTAACAGAAGACCAAGGGGGAGAAGGAGGGCGGAAATGGTGGGGGAAAGGGAGAGAGGCCAACCATGAGAGACTCTTGAATGCTGACAAAAACTGAGGACTGATGGATGTGGGGGGGAGGAGGGATGGGCATGGAGGAGGGCACTTGTGGGGATGAACACTGAGTGTTATGTGGAAACTAATTTCACAATAAACTATTTGTAAAAAAAAAAAATTATTTAAATAATCCAAATGAGGGGAGGAAATGAGAAACAGAGAAACAAATATAAATGACACAATAAAATGGTAAGCTTTCATCTGAACACATCATTAATTACATTAAAATAAATGGTCTAAAAATAGATAATAAAGATTTTTTTAAAAACCACAGAACTCAAGTAAATTCTGATTACAAAAAACTAACTTTAAGTGAAATCATATAGATAATAAAATAAAAGAACAGTAACTCAATTTTCCCTGAAAAATACCTACCATTGTGTACATTTTTAATTTGTTGAAATGCCATTGTTTCTTAGTTTATTCAGTGCTACATTTGAAATCTGTATGTTTCTGTGTGTAAATCTAGCTCATTATTTCTGACTGTGCTACCATTTACCACCTTTGACTTCTTTCCCCGAGAGATGGCATCAAGACCGCCTACAGGAATACTGGCATAACTGTCTCCTGATGGATTTGTGAGAGACGTTTTCTGGGCTACATGTTACACAATGAGATTTCGTGATTAATGTTATTGTCACCAGACTGCACCAGTATGGTCCTGCAACATCCCTGTAAGCACTGAAGTCAGAATTCTAAATTACACTAAGTGATTATGTGGTTGTATCCATTTGCATTTTTCTGCTGATAAGTGAGGGGTACAGATGTTTCCTGACCTCCAATGAATGAGTTAGTTCAATCTTAGAAGCTTATTTTCCTTTCTTTATTTTCAAACAATGAATACCAGTTTCCTCTCGGTTTCATTCTCATAAGATGAGAAATGAGGCCTCATCTTATTCTGAATTATTTTAGTGACTAGCAGTGAGGACAGATTCAAGTTGTTGTTTTTTTTTTCTCTTAATTCTGTATGGATGTGAATCAAGTATCACTTGGGTACCAAAGATAAGTGATACAGGCTGAGTTTGGGGTCATGATAAAAATCAATGAATCAATGAATCAATGAATGAATGAATGAATAAAAAGAAAGGAAGGAAGGCAAGAAGGAAGGGATATATCATACCATTAATTAAAGAAAGCTGGATTGACTATATTATCAAAGTAACTTCAGACCAAGGAAAACTAGCTGGAATATAAAGGGAAATAACATAATGACAAGAGGGTGAATTCGACAAGAAGGCATAACAATCTTAAATGTGGACGCACCTAACAGCAGAGCTTCCAAGTACATGAAGTAGAAACTTATGGAACTAAAAAGGGAAATAGACAAATCCTTAATTCTTCTTGGGAGACTTTGACACTTCTCTCAGTAATTGACACAAGTAGACAGAAAATCAGCAAAGATATAGAACATCACCATCAATCAACTTGATCTAATTGAAATTTTTAGAACACTCAACCCAACAATAGTTGAATATACATTCTTCTCAAGTTCACAGTGCAAAATTATCAACATAGACTAAATCCTGAGTAATGAAACAAATCATCATAAATATTAAATAAAACCAAAAGTAGGTCCTTTGAAAAGACCCATAAAATGGATAAAATGCCAGCAAGAATGACAAAGGAAAAAAAGATGAGGCACAAATTACTAATATCGAGACTAAAAAGGCAGATACTAAAGATATCAGAGACATTAAAAGGATAATAGGAGAATACTACAAACAACTCGGTACCCATAAATTCTACAACTTAGCTGAAATGGACCAATTCCTTGAAAGACACAAACTATCAAAACTCACCCAAGAAAAAATAGATAACCTGCATAATTCTATACCTACTAAGGAAAATAAAACCGTAGTTAAAACCTGAAAAAAACGTCTCTAGGCACAGGTGGTTTCACTCACAAATTCAACTGAACATTTGAAAAAGAAAAAAAACCTACACAACCACTTCCACAAAATAGAAGAGAAGGGAGTATTTCCCAGCTCATTCTTTGAGGCCAGCATTGCCCTGATACCAAAACTGAAGTCAAGAGAGTAAAAGAAAAGAAAATGACAGACAAGTATCAATCATAAATATAGACACAAAAGTCCTCAGTGAAATTCTAGTAACTGAATCCAGTAATATATAAACAGATTAAGTCTGTAATTTTAAGTCTGGTTCAATATTTGAAAATCAGTCAATGCAACCTACCATATTAATAGACAAAAGAAGAAAAACCACATGATCATATCCATTGATAGAACAAAAACACTGGGAAAAATTCAACACCCACTCATAAACAAACTCTCAGTAAAATAGGAATAGAAATGAACTTCCTTAACCTGATAACCTATGGCTAACATTATAACAGTGAAAAGACTGAGTGCTTTCCCCCTCACATTGGAATCATGGTAAGGGTGTTCACTCTCACCACACAGTGCTTGAAATTCTAGCCACAACAAAAAGGCAAGAAGAAATAAAATACTTACAGATTAGAACAAAATGAATTAAGACTGTCCATATTTGTACATGACATGATTATCTATATAAAAAATCCCAAGAATATATTTTTAAAATTCCTAGAATAAGTGAATATACCAATGTTGCAGGATACAAGGCCAACACACACACACACACACACACACACACACACACACACACACACACTATATATATATATATACGCCTTAAAAATTGGAAACCAAAGGTTAAAAAAGGTACCATTCATAATAGCTCCAAAAAATACAGAACTTTGGGATAAATCTAACAAAACATGTAGAGGATCTGTATGTAAAATCTATAAAACACTGATGAAACATATTTTAAAAAGATTAAATACAGAGGAACATACCATATACATAGATTAGAAGATTCAATATACCTAAGATGCCAATTGTCTTACAGTCATTTGTAGAAACAGTTTGATGATTTCTCAAAGAGTTAAACACAAAACTGGCATATGACCTAGGTATTCACTCAGGACAAATGAAAACATAACCACATAGCCACATATCCACATAGAAACATAGACGCAAAGGTCTATGGCAGCATTATTCATAATAGCCAAAAGATGGAAATAACCCAAATGCCCATTAGCAGATGCACAGACAGACAAACTGTGGCATACCAATACAATGGAGTACTATTCATCCATAAAAAGGAACAAAATACTGATAAATGCTACAACTTAGACGAACCATGAAATCATTTATGCTAAACAAAATAAGCCAGACACAAAAGGCCACATATTACATGATTACCTTTATATGAAATATCTATACTAAGCAAGAAAGAAAGCAGACAGAAAGCAGATTAGTGATTACTAGGGGGTGAAGGTAGGGGGCAGCATGGGTAACCATCACTTAATGGATATGGGTTTTTTTTCTGAGGTGATGAAAATGTCTTGGAAACAGAGAGAGGCACTGGTTGCAGAACACTGTAAATGCACTAAATGTCACTGAATTGTACACTTTAAAATGATTAACACATGAAAAATACTCAACATCACTAATTCTCAGAGAAATGCAAACAAAAACTATAATGAGCTCACCTTACATCTGTCAGAATGACTAAAAATCAAAGACAAGAAATAAAAACTGTTGGGAAGGATGTGGAGAAAAGGGAACTCTTATGGGAATGCAAATTGGTGTGGCCACTGTGGAAAATAATATCAAGCTTCCTCAAAAAATTAAAAATTGAATTACCATATGATCCAATAATGTCACTACTGGGTATTTACCCAAAGAAAATAAAAACACTAATTTGAAAAGATATATGCACCTCTGTGTTTATTGCAGCATTATTTATAAAGATAAAGAAGCAACTCAACCACAGACCAGTCCATCCACAGATCAATTAATAAGGAACATGTGGTATTACACACACACACACACACACACACACACACACACAATGGACTATTACTCAGCCATAGAAAAGAATGAGATTCTGCCATTTGCAACAGTGTGGAGGTACTTACAGAGTATAATGCTAAGAGAAATAAGTCAGAGAAAGAAAATACCATATGATTTCACTCAAGTGTGGAATTTAAGAAACAACACAAACAAACAAAGAAGAAAAGAGACAAACAAAAAACCAGAATCTTAAATACAGAGAACTGGTGGTTGCCAGGAGAGGTGGTTATGGGAAATGGGTGAAATAGATAAAGGCGATTAAGAGTATACCTATCTTAAAGAGCACTGAGTAATGTATAGAATTCTTGAGTCATTATATTGTATACCTGAAATTAATATAACACTCTATATTAATTATACCTCAACAAAAAATATAGGCAAGTCATTTGAAGTGTCTATTTAAAGACATCTCAAAAAAGAGATGCATGAATGGTCAACTGATGCATCATTAGACATCAGACAAGCTATTAAATGAGCTATCACTATACACTTATTAGGATGGCTAAAATAAATACAATGACAATACCAAGTGCTGACAAGTATGTGGATCAATTAGAACTCTCACACATTATTGGTAGGAATATAAAGTGGCACAACCACTCTGGGAAACATCTTGGCCATTTCTTATCCACTGTCTGTACAGTCCAGGAATCCCATTCTAAGTCATTTACCTTAGAAAAATGAAAACTCATGTTCACACAAAAGCCATTTATGTAAATGAATGTTCACAGCAGCTCATCCAAAGCTGTAAATAACCCAAATGTCCTTCAATGGGTAAATGGATAAAGAAATGCTATACAATGGACAACAATAAAAAGGAACAATCTATTGATATATAACAACATCTATATTGAATAATAGATGTTAATCTGAAAACATATACTGTGTAACTCTATTACATAACATTCTGGCAAAGGCCAAAACTACAGAGATGGAGATGAAATCGGTGGTTGCCAGGCGTTAGGGTAGAGGGAGGCCATGGCTACCAAGGGACAACATAAGGGAGTGTGAGGAGGTTCTGTATGCTCACTGTGGTGGTAGTTACAAGAATCTAAACATGTATGCCAGCAAAGCCAATTTTACTTTGTGCTGATTTGAAAAATAAAATTTAAAAAACACTTTATCAAAAGGGAAAGAGACTGAAAAGAAAGGAACAGAGCTTTCAACTTGGGGTATTATGCAAAGAACATTAAGAAGGAATAAAATAAAACCAGAAATTAATAGTAAACAAACAAGATGATTAGTAGTCAAATGAACTAAATAAACAAACTAGTGTTAAACACCATGATCAAGTACAGCCAATCCCAAGAAGGAAATGTCAACTCAAAATCAGTAATTCTATTACCATATACTGCCATTAAGAAATTAGGGGCGCCTGGGTGGCTCCGTCCATTAGGCGTCTGACTTCGGCTCAAGTCATGATCTAACGGTTTGTGGGTTCGAGACCCGCAGAGGGCTCTGTGATGACAGCTAGCTCAGAGCCTGGAGCCTGTTTCAGATTCTGTGTCTCCCTCTCTCTTTGACCCTCTCCTGCTCACGCTGTCTCCCTCTCTCTCTCTCAGAAATAAATAAAACATTTAAAAAAATTCTTTTAAATAAAAGAAATTAAGAGAGAAAAACTATGTGATTATAATCAAAAGATGCCAAAAACCATTTGCCAAAACCTAATTCTATTTCTGATTTAAAAAAACCCAAAAACCTCTCAAACTAGAGATCGATACTCCTCTGAACTTCATGAACACAGCCTATCAGAGACCTACAGAGAATCCTATGTATTGAGTGGAGGAATACTGGCAGCATTACCTTTAAAGTCAGAAACAATATAAGGATGCCCCCTTTAAAGTCAGAAACAATATAAGGATGCCCCCTTTCACTGTTAATACTCAACAGTGTGATAAAACTAGAAAAATCTAGAGCTATGAATACTAGAAAGAAAAGGGATATGAGCTAAATTGTGTCCTGCCCCCCAACTTCATATGTTGAATTCCTAATCCCCAGTACCTCAGAATATGTCTGTATTTGGAGATAAGGCTTTCAAAGAGATAATTCCATTAAAATGAGGCTACTAGGGTGGGCCTTGATCCAATTTGACTGTGTCCTTTTAAGAAGAGATTAGGATGGGGCGCCTGGATGGCTTAGTCGGTTAAGCATCCGACTTTCGCTCAGGTCATGATCTCGCAGTTCGTGGGTTCGAGCCCCGCGTCGGGCTCTGTGCTGACTGCCAGCTCAGAGCCTGGAGCCTGTTTCAGCCTGTGACTCTCTCTCTGACCTCCCTGCTCACGCTGTCTCTCTCTCTCTCCTAAAAATAAATAAAACATAAAAAAAAAATGTTAAAAAAAAAAAAAAAAAGAAGAGATTAGGATGTACACAGGGACATCAGGCGCCTGTGTTCACAAAGGGAAGATCAGGTGAGGAAGCAGTAAGAGGGTGATCACCTGAAAGCCAAGGAGAGGCCTCAGGGGAACCTAATACTGCTGGTACTTTGATCTTGGACTTACAGCCTCCAGAACCACGAGAAAACAAATGTCTGTTGTTTAAGCCATCCAGTCTGTGGCATTTTGTTATGGCAGCGCTAGCAGACTAAGACGGGGGACACAGATCATCTACTTTCAAGAGCCCAAGCAATTAACTGAAACATTAACAGAACCACTAAAAGCACAGTAAGGTAACCCAATACAAGATCAAAATGCAAAAATCAATTCTTTTTGTGCATACTAGCAACAGCCAAATGGAAAATGCAATAGATAAAAAGATGCCACTTTCAATAGGAACCAAATTATAAAACACCTAGTAAATAAACTGAAGAGATATACAAGAAAACCTGTATGAATAGAGACCATGTTCGAAGACAGGACGAGACAGCCTGTTTTGTGACTGCTCATGGCCAAATGACATCAAAGCCATCCAGAAGTTATACTGGCTCCAAAGCAATTTTCTTTGGCATGTTATTTTTAACCAATCAGGGATGAATTTTCTCACAACTACAGAGAAAGCCTTAGCAATACATGAATACCTACAGACAAAAGCTGAAAATCCTGCAACAGTGCCTCCCACTAGAGGAAGAACAAATGGTGCCTTTGTTTCCTACAAAATGAAGCTCCAGTGGGAGAGGAGGATGGCTAAGAAAAGAGATGAAGAAGTTGTGGAGACATTTGGCCTATGTTTAAAAAAGACAAAAAGACTGCTGAAGACTAGGCCCTGGATTAGATTTTAATTTGATGAAGCTGGTACCTATTTTTAAGCAAATGCCCTCAAGAACCCACATCTGGAAGGAAAAAGACTGAGCCCAAGTTTTGAGGCTACAAAGAAACCACTGATTCTGATGCTAAGTGCAAATGCCAATGCCTTGCTAACTGGGCAAGGATTATTATTAGGACTGCCATTATTTGGGTGTTTGGCTTCAAAGCCACAGAGACTTTGAGGTGTGTGCCCCTAACCCTCTTTTTCTTGTAAGCCCTATTATTTTTAGTGTATACATTTTCAGGACATGAAGTTTTTCAAGAATACATACATCCCTTTAGAGCAGAAAGGCCTCTCTGATGAAAGATGTCAGTCTCCATAAATTTATCTACAAATGCCATGCAATCCTAATAAAAAAAAATCCTAATAGAATTTTCTATGGAATTTGACAAGCTGATTCTAAAATCCGTCTGGAATAGAAAAAACTCAATATATGACCCACAAATTCGGGAAAAATAAGAACAAGTAGGTCAGTATCTCCTTGTTAAACTGCCTTTCTCATGTTGCTGGGCAAAGCAGGGAACAAAGGGGAGTAGTTAGACCAGGGGCAGATGTCTTAGCTGTAGGCTGACATGACTGTCTGCTGAAGGTAGACTTGGCAGGCCCCTAAGACCAGTCACAGCTCTATTCAGAGATGATGGGCTTGCTGAGTATTAGTCCTCTCCTTAGGTCTAAGTTCTGCAGAGGGGATCTACCCTATCAGACACAAGGCCCATAGTAACTAACCCATATATGTGCTGTCACAACAGGAAAGGACAAATTTTATAGAATAGAAAAATATTAATAATATCTAACACAAAGCACGTAGCATGTGTTGGGCAATGTTCTGAGTGCTTTATATAGATTAATTCATTTAATCCTCACAACAACCTATGAGGTAGGTAGTATTAGAGAGGCACAGAGAGGTTAACTAGTTTGCCCAATGTCACATAGCTATTAAGGGTCAGAACTGGGAATAGAGTAGAAAAACACATCCACATACACATGGGAATTTAGTTTATGACAAAAGCGGAACTTCAACCAGGGGGATAATGATGAACCAGTCAATAAATGGTGCCAGGGCATATAGCTATCCATATGGAAAAAAAACACATTAGATTCTTACCTCCCACAATTCATAAAACTTAATTCCAGAGAAAGAGATACAATTTTGACTTCTATACACGTTTTATGTAAAAATATAAGAAAGTCTTCTTATACAAGACATAAAATACAAAAAAAAATTGATAAAGATGCCATGTAAAAACTGAAATCTTCTACAGGCTAAAAGACACCATAAATACAAGCAACGGATTAAAATAAAAAATTTTGCAACATTTCCAGAATATATATTTAAAAAAAACACTATCTAGAATATATAAAGAACTCCTACATATCAATAAAAAAACCAACATCTTAATAGAAAAATGGGGGGAAGAATGAATCAATTCACAGAAAAGAAATACAGAAGAGCCAATAAACATATAAAACAAACTGAAACACCATTTCTTTTGATCTCGGATTTGCAAAAAATTAAGAAGACTGATAATATCCACATTTAGTAGGATGGTGGGGAAACAGGTATGTCTCATACACTGCTCATATACTGGCCCTTTTGGAGGGGAAACTTAGCACTATTAACACTTATTTTGTATATACCTTTCAACTGTAGGTAGGTCTAGCTACCCTACAGAAATGTTAGCTGGCAAATAGGCACCAAGAGTTATTTATAAGCATTTTCATTGGAGCACTGTTAGTCAAACTAAAAAATCAGAAACAACCTAAATGTTAATCAGAAGGCAATGGTTAAACAGATGATGCCACATCTATGCTATAGGCTACTATGCAACAGGGAGATCTCAATGTACTGATCAAGTAGATACATTTCCATGTACTGATATTGAGAGATGTCCAAGCAAGTTGTAGAACCATGTACACTACACGAAACCCTACCTTTGTGTCCATAACCTTCTTCAGAGAAGGAAGTGTTAGTCAAAGGGCTCTTTTGCTTTCTCCATCTTGTTTGAATTTTGGTCAATGAGAATTTAAAAAAAAAACTAGCATTAAAACAAAACCCACATTAAAGTCAGCTGCACTATATAAAAAAAGTGCTTTCCATATTGTAGTACTTAATAAATTTTAGCTTTAAAAAAGGGCATCTCTTAAATGTAAAAAGCCCACTGAAAGGTCATTATAGACCTTTGCAAGGGATAAACCAAACAGAGAAGTGGAAGTGATGGAGGTAAAACAGGCAAGAAGGGAAAAAAAGAGTTCCCAGCAAAGGAGGTTAGACAATTTTAAAAATGGATGATAGCTAATTATAATGGCTACCATTTTCTGAGGGTCTTCCATGAGCAAGACAATGTGCCAGGTGCTCTATAAAAGTACCATCTCTAATTCTTGAATCAACCTGTAGGTATTTCCATTTTACAGATTCAGAAAACATGGCTCAGAGAAAGCAAGTATCAGGCTTAAGGGAAGGTTTTTGCTCACTACTGTTGCAAGCTGTTCTGGATTGGGACTGGGTTTGAGACTGGGGCTAGGGGGAGCGCTTCTCGCCTGGACCCTTACTATACTCTGCATCCTTGAAGCATGCTCCCAAGCTGTCCTGTTCATCCAGACTGGCATTCTCTTCTTCCTCCTCGCTCTCGGTTTTCCAGTATGCTGGCCGCTTGATGGGCCGCTTCCCTGGGGTGCGCTGGGAAGCAGGACTGCTAGACACTGTGCCCAGCCCACTGCTGGAGCTCCCACTGCTTCGGTCCTGGCCCCCAGTCCACCAGGCCTGCAGGCTGGAGGTAGCTGGTGAGGATGATGAGGACTGCAGGTTGGCCATGCACAGCATGCCCTGGATGGCCTCCTGAGTGCTGGGAGAGGCAGGGGCCTCGCTGCAAGGGACAGAGGAGAAATGCTGAAGGAGTTTCTCTAGTTGTCAGAGGAAACTCATCATCAGAACTGTCAGGGAGGAGGGACAATAGTGGAGCTTAGGGTGGGAGGAAGGAGAGAACCATTCCAGATGAGAAAACAGAAATCAAACCAACGGATCAAGATAGTATATCAAAGACTGTTTTCACGTAAAAGCCAGTCCTTCTTGCCCCGTCTTTTTGCAGACAGCTACCTCTCACTGATCACCCATGCTGCATTCTTTCGTTATTTTAAAACAAGGCCCATAAAATGCCCAGTTTTCTTCCATGTCTCTTCCAAGTCCCAAAATTGGATCCCTTTTGAAGTCTATATATACATCCACTCTCTGTCAGATCTTAAGTTCCCCAGGACAGATTTCATATCTATTTTAGCCTCTGAGCCCAAATGCCCTTGCTAATTCTTTGTCCCTTTAAATGTGTTGATGAATATCTGCTGATTGGTTGATCTAGCCTTTTGGGTGGGGGTGGAAGGGTATGCTGTCTGATCCCTGAAAAGGGGAGATCAAAGCCAATACTCACGTGAGGGCAGCATAGTCAGGTCCCCCCACCTGCCTGCTGGCCTTGAGCAGATCAAGAATTCCACCAGCACCACTCCCATTCCCAAGCTTGCCTTCAACCCCTTCTACCATGTCCTCATCTGTTGTATAGTCCTCCTGTTGGGAAAAGAAGATATCACCTCAGCTGCTGAGGGTTGGTCTAGTTAGGCCCTAATACAGTGTTGACATTTTCACTTCAGATACTAGTAACTTCCAAGCACCAAGTATAGACCAAGTCCTAAGCAGAATATTCACTCTTTCATTTTAATCTTCACAGCATCTTTGTGAGGTAGGTACTGTAACTCCTATTCTATAGATAAGGAAGCTAAGGCTCAGTAAATAATTTGTGTAATGTCATAATCAGATATTCCAAATCAGATACTCCTTCTGCTGCGTTGTAGTGCTTTTTCTTCTACCCAGCATTAAAGGATTTTTTAAATGTTTGTTTGTTTGTTTAGAGACAGAGTATGAGTGGGGGAGGGGCAGAGAGAGATGGGGAGGGAGAAATCCCAAGCAGGCTCCATGCTGTCAGTGCAGAATGTGATGTAGGGCTCAATCTCACAAACTGTGAGATCATGACCTGAGCCAAAATCAAGAGTTGGAAATTTAACCGACTGAGCCACTCAGGCTTGCTGCATTAAAGGATTTTTAAAATATGTCGACTAAATTATAATCTTCCAGTTATATGCTTAGCTGCACTTAGCACACAAACTTTCACTTAATAACTATTATAGGAATTGAATGCATAAGATATCTTTTTACCCGCAACAAGAATGACAATCAGTCTTCTGTTTCTGTAACCAGAATGGCAGAAGATTAGACACAGAGCAGGCTCCTACCTCAATGTCAAATTCAACTTCTCCTGGTTCACGAACTCGGTTGGGGTCAGAGCAAGGCTTTGCACGGGGCAACTTTCGAGGAAATTCTAGAAAATAATGAAATGCACTTATCGTGAAGCTAAGATTAGCATCTGAGTCAAACACCCAGGGGAAAAAGTAAGACTATAATTTTCCTAAAAGTAATGACCACAGACAACTAATTTAGGGAGGTTTGGAACTGGTTTATAAATAAATCTCTAGAGCAAAGAATACATGGAGGCCTAAAGAGCTTGTAAATCAGAATGTCAACAAGCTCAGGCCTAAGGCCTTTGGTCTATCCAGGGTACCAGAAACAAAATGTGAAATGGGCAGGGAAGGAACAAGAAAGAATAGGTACACACTTGGTCTTATTATCAGGGTCGCCTTCTCCTTTCCCAGTCTCTCGTCAATTTGCAGTTCATCATCTGAATCCAAGTCAAATTCATCCTCCATCACCTGTTCCGCCACCAGCCTAGCCCTATCTGCCTTCTTTGGGAGCTTGGCTCGCCGAGACTTGGATAAGCTCTTTACCCTCTTGGCACTAAAAAGAAAGAGAAGGAGAGCATAAAAACAGTCACATTCAATATCTTAAGATGGCAAGCCCCCACTCCCAAATTGGTCTATAGATTCAATGCAATCTTTATCAAAATCCAGCTAATTTCTTTTGTAGAAATTAGTAAGCTTATACTAAAAGGTATATAGGCATACAAAGGACTTAACATGGGCAAATGAATTTTGAAAAAGAACAGAGTTGGAGGACTTTTACTATTCGGTTTCAGGAGGCAAACCATGAGAGACTTTTGAACGCCGAGAACAAACTTAGGGCAGATGGGGTGGGGGGCGATGGGTATGGTTTCAAAATTTACTATAAAGCAAGAGTAATCAAGGTAGTGTCATATTAGCAATTAGGACAGACATATGCATCAATGGAATGGAGCTATGAGTCTAGAACTAAACCCTTAAATTTATGGTCAGTTTCTTCCTGCCAAAGGAGCCAACACAATTCAGTGGGAGAAGGGATGGTTTTTTTAAACAAATGGTGCTAAGATAACTATATCACATGCAAAGAAATGAATGTGGATTCTTACCCCACATCATATACAAAAATTAACTCAAAATGGATCCTAGAGATAAATGTGAAGCTAAAACTATAAAACTTCTAGAAACAAATACAGGAAAGTATCTTTGTTATCTGGGATTAAGTAAAACTCAAAACATTTGTGCTTCAAAAGATATCATTAAGAAAATGAAAAGATTACCTTGCCATTTGCAGCAATGTGGATGGAACTAGAGGGTATTATGCTAAGTGAAATAAGTCAGTCAGAGAAAGACAGATACTGTATTTTTCACTCATATGTGGATCTTGAGAAACTTAACAGAAGACCATGGGGGAAGGGATGGGGAAAAAGTTACAGAGAGGAAGAGAGGCAAACCATAAGAGACTCTTAAATAGAGAAGAAACTGGGGGTTGATGGGGGTGGAGGAGATGGGAAAGTGGGTGATGGGCATCGAGAAGGGCACTTGTTGGGATGAGCACTGGGTGTTGTATGTAAGCCAATCTGAAAATAAATTGTATTTAAAAAAATAAGGAAAAACCAGAAAAAAAAAAAAAGAAAATGAAAAGACAAGCCATAGACTGGGAGGAAATATTTACAGGTCATTTATTTGGGAAAGGATTTGTATCCAGAATATTTAAATAACTTTTAGAACTCAATTAATAAGGAAGCCAATTTAAAAATGAGCAAAAGATCTGAATAGACATTTCTCTAAAGATGATATACAAATGCCCAATAATCACACAAAAAGATGCTCAGTATCAGTAGTTAATGGGAAATGCAAATCAAAATCACAATGAGATACCACTTAATGTCCATTAGAATGGCTATAATAAAAAACACAGACAATAACAATTGTTAGCCAGTATACTGCTGGTGGGAATGTAAAGTGGTACAGACACTTTGGAATAAATTGTGGCAGTTTCTTAAACAGTTAAACATAATGTTATCATATGATCCAAAATTTTACTCCTAAGTGAGAAATGAAAACATATGCCCATATAAAAACTTGTAGAAAATGCTCATAGCACCATTATTCTTATTGGTCAAAAAGTGGAATCAATCCAAGTGACTGTCAGCTAGTTAATGGATAAATAAAATATGGTATATCCATACAATGGTATACTATTCAGCAGTAGGAAAGAACCAATTAATGATACATACTATATCATGGATAAACCTCAAAAACATTATGCTGTGTGAAAGAAGCCAAACATACAAGACCACATATTATATTATTCCATTTATATGAGATGTCTAGAAAAGGCATTCTACGGAGACAGCAAGTAGATTAGTGGTTGCTCAGGCTTGGAGAAGAGAACCAAAGGACTAAGTGTAGGTGAGCATGAGGTATCTTTTTGGGGTGATAGGAATGTTCTAAAATTGGATCGTGATGATAGTTGCACGTTCTTTAAATTCACTAAAAGCCATTTAATTGTATACTTAAAGCAGGTATGGTATATAAATTATACCTCAAAAAAAGCTGTTTAAAATATATAAAGGGGGTGCTTGAGTGGCTCAGTCAGTTGGGCATCGGTCTCGATTTTGGCTCAGGTCATGATCTCATGGTTTGTGAGTTTGAGCCCCACATGGGAGTCTGTGCTGACAGTGCAGACCCTGCTTGAGATGCTCTCTCTTCCTCTCTCTCTGCCCCTCCCCTGCTTGCACACGCGTTCTGTCTCTCTCAAAATAAATTATATATATATACACACACACACACACACATATATGAAGGAAATGCAAAATATTAAAAATTTTAAAATGGCTTAAATAATCCTGTTACATATGGTAAACAATATTAACCAGTACAAACTGAAATAAACCTTATAGTTAAAAAGAAACCAGTTTTTGGTAAATCAGTATACTTGATACATTCAGCAGTCATTTGGTGAACTGGCCTTCAGTAAATTGGCTGACATTAAATTGACCTGTTTTCTACCCCACAAGGTTTTAGGAGGATTAAATGAACTAATGAAGAGACCAACACATGCCAAGTGCCCAATGGTAGTTAATCTTATAATTAAGTTCTCTGGGCCTCAGTTTCCACCTTAATAAAATGGGGATAACAACACTTACCTTCAAGGTTGTTGTGAGGACTAAGTAATGTACTAAACAGCTAAGTTAAAGTCTGAGCAGAAGCTCAATAAATGACAGCTATTTATACCCTGATTTTTTATTAACTTTTAATTGTGAAAAATGTGAAACATAAACATATAAAAGTATAAAAAACTCTCATGTACCTTTCATTCAGCTAAGTTTCAGCAGTTATCAACACATAACCAATCTTGTTTCATTTATAACTCAGTCCTTGCAAAATACTGGATTATTCTGGAGAAAAGCTCAGACATAATATATTGTCTGTAAATATTTCTGTACCTTGTCTCTTTAGGTTGACATAACAGCAGTCTCTGGTAGCTGTAGGAAGTGATGGAAGCAACCCCAAAAAAGACTAGTGGGGAAGGGGAAAATGTCTCGTTATATCCTCAACAGCCATTATAAGTTGGACTCTTAGGATTCTCAATTTTCTCCTCCCAAGGAGACTGTGGACAATGCTCAACAGTTTCTCTATTATTATTTAATAACTAGATTCTCAAACCCCAAGAACAGCTCTGCTGCTTTCAGAATCTGCCCTGCTCTCACACTCCCTTTTCACTGATTTCTCAGACAAGCGGGATCTAAAGACCTTTTCCTACAAAAAGGCTATGAAGGTATCCTTAATGCTTGTGTTCCTCTACTGGTCATACTTTACTTGGCTCTTGACTTCCCGTCTGGTGTTCTGAGTGTCCAGATGATCACTCTTTCGGTCTTCCTCTGCCTTTGCCTCCCTATTGTGTTTCAGGGTTTCCAATGACCTACTTAGCTTCTGGCTATACTCACACCATTATCACTACCACTGCCACCATCGCCTTTCATCTTCATCATTTTATTTGTAAGAGCTACCATTTATTAAGCATTTACTATGTGCCACTTTATATACATAATCTCATTTAGTCCTCCGACAACCTGAGAGGAAGCTTTGTCTATAGAAGAGATATAATGAGGACACTGAGGTTGAGGGTTAATTAACTTGTCAAAGTCATATGATGAATTTGTGTCAGAGCTGGGATTCAAACTTGGAATTGTCGGATTCCCAAGTCCGTGCTTTTTGCTGTGAATGCTTTTATTTTATCTTTTTAGAAAATGCTCTGTTAAAAATTATTTTAGGAAAAGTAATACATGCTCATTGTACAAAATTCAAATGCTACTGAAGTAAAAATTTCTTCTCCTGGCTCCCCTCTCCTACTTTCCAGAGAGAACTACTGTTACAAGTTCAATGTGACAAGTATAAAATACACGATGAATATACTTATTTGCATGAATCTGTAGAATTATCTCTAGAAGAAAATCATTGATACTGGTTGTCCATGGGGAGAGGAACTGGAGACCACGGAGGGGCAGGAATAAAATTTTTCAGTAGGTATTCTTCTGTACTTTTTCAGTTTTAAACTGCTTAAGCTAAAATTTAAACCTCTTCAAAAAAGTTAAATTGAAAATGAAGGAAGGGGTACTGGGTGGTTCAGTCGGTTGAACGTCTGACTTCAGTTCAGGTCATGATCTCACGGTTTGTGAGTTCAAGCCCCACACTGGGCTTGTGTCTGTCAGCATAGAGCCCACTTCAGATCCTCTGTCCTCCTCTTTCTCTCTGCCCCTCCCCTGCTTGTGCTCTCTTTGGAAGGAGTCTGTATGCCACTTTTCTACACAAGCATATATACACACATGCACACGTGTACACACACACCATTTTTAAAAATTAAAATGGAACTCTTACTATATATTATTTTGTAACCTGATTTTTTTCACTTAAGAATATCTTGGACACCTTTCCATATCAACAGATATTTAACTCATTCTTTTTAACAGCTACATGCTATTCTACTCCACAGATGTACCATAATTCATTTAACCAATCCTTACTGATGAACAGGTTCCTAATTACTTACTATTACAAACAATGATGCGGTGAATACTGAACATTTCTCTTTACATACCTGTGCAAGTATTTCCACAAAATTCCTAAAAATTTAATTGCAAAAAGTATATAAAAAACGAATGCTCTTAACCAGTATTCTATACTTCCTCTTATCCCTGCCAGTGGTTCTGACCCACTGACTTGCTGAAATTTCTAGGATTTATACAAGATTTTTTTCAAACTGCCAATTAGATTTTAGGCCTCTCCCCTAACACAGCCATGGTTCTCTGAACTAAGCAATGATATCTGATAATATCTGGGTCCTTCCCCAAGTACAGTAAGCACCCATCCACCCATAGTCCAGCCCCAGGTCCCAATTCCATGCCTGGTCTCAGTAACATGTTGCCACCGACAGTCCCACTATCTCTGTATTCCTTCTTCCCACCTCACCTGCCATTAGACATCAACAGGGCCAGCGGGCCCTCATTCCCATCAAGGTCCAAGTCTGGCGAGTCATCATCTGAGTCATTCAGGCAGGTACCAGTGATGTTGAACTGCAGAAGGAGGAGGCTCAGTTGTCACCTGTCTGGGACTCCCATGTGAATCACGATGACCAGTTCCCTCCGGTTTCACTGGTTGAGTTCACTGTTAAAATCACCTGACCCAAGGCCTTCTGCTACACTGTTTCCCACCTCCACCCCAAATGATTCCAAGAACAGGAGGTTGAGGATGCATGGCTACCTCAGGGGAAACCTATCAATCTTGTAAACTGTGTTCCCTAAAAAGAGGGGAGAGGATCTTCACATGCCCACAAAGAGCACCACAATCTTGAAGCAAGGTGGAGCCCCGGAGAAGGGCTTTTCTTAAGAACCTGTTCAAGACTCCAACCTGATGTTCATATGCCATGTTCTTAAATGTCATTCTTATCCAGCCTTTCAAGATTCAGCTCAAGTGTCATTTTTATGGAGAAGCACTCCTGATCATAGCATATGCCCACATAAAATCATCCCCCATCTGTGTCTCAGGGTCCCCCCCACACCCTTGATTATGGCATCCACAATACCTCATCATACTCATTCGTTTTTATGCCTGCCGTTCTCACTAGCCTGTCAGCCTCTTGAAGGTTACATTCACAGCACCTATCACAGTGCCCAGCACAGACAAGGTCTCAATAAATGCCTGTTAAATGAGTGGGACTGGTAGCCAAACACCAGGGGCCCTAAGGGAGGTGGGGAAGAGAGGACAATCCTTTTGATACCCTGCTCTTCCAAGGGACCCAAAAGGGCTGGGCTGAACCCATGGGCCAGCACCCACCTTTGCTTTCTGGGAAGAGCCTGTCTTCAGTGCCTGATGATTGTATGTGTCCATGAGATTATAGCTCAATTGGCCAGCAGGCCCCAAGGCTGAGCTCTCCTTTCCCTTTCGCTCTGCTTTCTTGAAGAGTTCCTTGGGCTTCAGGCCTTTCTTCTTTGAACCACTTTTGGAGGGCAGTGACAGCCTGGACATGGATACTGAAGTGGAATGGACTGGCCTGGTTAAGGGAATGGAGCCAGCTGGGAAGATCCTCTGCAGCCCAAAGATATTGCTCGTCTTCCCAACGTTCTGTTGGAAGATATCCTATAAGAGTGTTAGTACATGAGGGGGTTAGAGCTTACTCAAGGGTTCTCTCTATGCTAAGAGCAGAGGACTGTTCATGGCACTGGCACTACTGCCATGGAAGTGGCTTACAGATGCTCCACATCTAGATGCACACCCTAGTTTTTTTTTCACAATGAGTGATCAAGAATTTACGGGGTGGCATTTCCTTACCCAGCCATTGACAAGTAAGGAGAAGACGAGCAGAGAAAAAGCCCAGCAATACTGTCAAAATTGGAGAGAAAAGACTCCAAATGCAGCTGGCATGAGACAGAAAATACTTGAGTACTAAACTGTGGTTCCAACTCTAAGGACTGCAGGATTTGAGAGGAGAGAGGTTCTGGTCCTGATTCTGCTACTAGCTAGCTCTGTGACCTCAGGTAAGTGATTTGAACACTCTGAGGCTGTTTGCTTGGGTGTAAATTAAAGGATCAGACTGGAAAGGTGGTTTTCAAAGATGCTATGTGGCATCTTTGAACTTCTTGGGAGGAGCCCTGAAGACTGGAGGTAGGTGGAAGGCAAACAAGAGGAACATGTGGAATTCTAAATCTCTTGTCTCTTGTTTTTATCTTATTCATAGCAGCTATGCTTTGATTCAGCTTCCATGTAGGATCTCATTTGGAAAAAAAAAGGTTCCAGTGCTTTAAAATATTTGAAAGCCAATGGACCAGACATGATCCATCTCTAAATCCCTTTCTAACGAGCCCAAAATTTTGTATCTACCAAATTGGTTTAAATGCAGAGAGCTAGAGAAAAGGTAGGCCTTGTAACAACTCTGAAGGACTGTGACAGATGGGAATGGAGGAAAATGAGGTAGGAGGTGGACAATGTAAGCTATGGTGTAGGCAGTGAAACATGCTGCAGGCGGTGAGGCTAGAAAGCTCAACCTCCCAGGAGCTCACTCTGACCACCCTTCAGCATGGATTTTAGTGCCTATATCCTGAGTGCTAAATGGAAATTGACAGCTTCTGAGCTAAAGGAAAGTTTAAACTTCCTTAAGTCCAATTCTCCTCTGGTGCCTCTGCTATTTCACCAGCCCACACTGAGTTCTCTCTTTGCTGCAAAGTCTATTAATAACAATGGCTCACATTTATTGAGTACTTACTCTGCCAGGCACTGTGCGAGGGGCTCTACATACATTAGCTCTTAATCCTAACAAGACTCTGAAAAGGTGGTGTTATTCTCCCTTTACAGATAAGGATCCTAAGGCTCCGAAAGACTTGCAAGTGACAGAGCAGGAACCAGAACCCAAGTTTGTCTGAGTCTCTTACCATCTACACCTTACTGCCTCGTGGTATAAGCACCTGTTGAAACATGGCTTTGTAATCATGTTTAACGTGGGAGAACTGTCATTTTGTAGAATGCAGAGACTGAGTCAAAATATTAGTAACAACAACTACTACTATGACCTCCACCACCCATTACTACCCACCATCAGAATTTATTGAATATCTATTATGTGCCAAATACTATACTTAGTGTTCAACCTATATTACCTTATTTAACCCTTTTAACAAACCCGAGTAGGTATAATTATCTCCACTTTAGAAACAAGGAAACTGAGGCTTAGGCAGTGAACTTCACCCAGGGTCCTCTATAGGATTCCAAGTTCTTTGTTGGAAGACACTGAATTACTTATGTATTCTAAGCACCTAACCCAAGGTGAGGCACACTTGAGGCACATAATTATTTAAATGAATGAATAAATAGAATCTTTGGTGGGGTTTTCCCAACCCTTCCCCTGAGCTCTCAAGTCAACTGAAGAAGCCTGACCTGCCACTTGAGCCTTGGGCCCTTCCCAAATGCCTCCCCTGCTCCCCTGCTTCTTACTTCCACCAGGCGGATCTCCCTAGCCAGATCTTTAATGAGCTGTACGGTCCGAACTGTCTCCGGAATCTCATCCTCGTGGTCTGGCAGAGCCTGTCAAACAAAAGGCATGAGGAATAGACCCACACATAAAAGGACAACTGATTTTTGACAAAGGTACCATGGTAATTCAATGGAGAAAAAAGGGTAGTCACTCTAACAAATGGTAGTGGACAAATTGGATATCCATATGCAAAAAAAGAACCTCAATCCATATCTTGCACCACACACTCACACACAGGCACACAAACTCAAAATGGATCATAGACTGAAATGTCTAAAACTACAACCCCTTTAGAAGAAAACAGAGGAGAAAATCTTTGTGACCTTAGGTTAGACGAAGATTTCTGAGGATACAAAAAGCATGAACCATAAAAGAAAAACAACTGATGAATTGGGCTTCATAAAAAATACAAACTTCTCTTCCAAAAACACTGTCAAGACAAACCGGAGACTGTAAGGAAATATTTGCAAAACCTGTATCAGATAAAGGGCAGTGTTAAGAGGTGTGAGGAACTAGGGGTAGGATTGGGCCACACCCCTGAAAAAGTCAAGGACCCTGGGGAGATCCCTGGGGAGAACCCAGCCTCTTTACTTTTGAGGACAGAGCTTAGTGCTGAACAGCTACAGGCCCATGGCTAGCTCAACAGCAACCCAGGCTGAGACCTCTTGGTTGTCTCTCTTTTAATTTGTTTGCAATCTTTTTGAATCCTCAAGATTTATATCTTTATGTAGACAGATCTCCCAAGCTTTGCCCTTGTGATTCTTCTACCAGTTTTCACTTCACTTCTGTATCCGAAGGACTGATAAAAACTCCTCAGCATTACCTTCTTATTTCCCATGGTTTGATTCTTTTTTCCCCTTAACTCTTTTAATCCATCTGGAATTTATTTTGGTGTCTGGGCAGGGGTGGGGTCCAAGAACCCATGTAATCCAGCTGGATAAATTTAATAGCTCCCTCTGCCCAGCCCAGGGGCTCTAGAAAGGTCAGAGTGAGTACCTCCCATGGAAGTCATCTTCAGTTCAAAAAAGACTTCTTCCTTGAGAATGGGCTCCTCAGATCTGTCTCCTACTCTCCTCTATCTCCCTTTGGCTGCACTATTTGGGGCCATCTTGGCTCAGGGCAAGAGTGCTTTAAGACTCTTCCCATCCCTTCTGTTGTTCCTGGGACAGAGTCACTCCAAAGTTCACTTCCTGGAGGGGGAGGGGAAGGTCAGAAATGAAACCCAAGGCAGTCACACCTGAGGGATGCGGAGAAACAGAATAGTAGGTTAAGTTCCAAGTTAGGAAGTTGAGTCCAGAGAGCAAGAGAAGGCCCAAGACATGAAGTACAAGGATATCCGAGGGGAAGGAAGGTTGGCAACAGGAAATGGAGACATTGTACAAGTTAAGTCTATAATGGCTGAAGGTCTCCATATACAGGGGGAAAAGTCTATAAAGAAATCAAATACATGAGAACATATTGATATTTCTTCTCTTTTTTGCATTTCTTAAAATTTTTCTTAAAAAGTCAACATTTTGAGTAGGTAATCCATTTACATAGTTCAAAATTCAAATAATATAAAGATATATTGGAAAGTTTCAATATACATTTGTCCATGCCATCAGTCCCATTAGTCTGCACCTACAGGTAACCACTCTTCTTCTACATCCCTTCAGACTGTGTCTTCAGGCAAATACAAACACATACAAATATAATTCTTGCCCCCCTCCAACCTTTTAACACATAAAGAAGCACATTATAGGGGCGCCTGGGTGGCTCAGTCGGTTAAGTGTCCGACTTCAGCTCAGTTCATGATCTCACAGTTCTTGAGTTCAAGCCCCATGTCAGACTCTGTGCTGACAGCTCAGAGCCTGGGGCCTGCTTCTGATTCTGTGTCTCCCTCTCTCTCTCTGCTCCTCCCCTAGTCACGCCCTGTCTCTCTCTCTCTCTCAAAAATAAATAAATGTTAAAAAATTTTTAAAAAGAAG